>JAKOGI010000343.1:557500-562500 GCA_029747015.1 Carnegiea gigantea | reverse complement strand
AAGCCTTCACTTGCAAATCCATCCCCTTCACCATGACCTAACTTGTTAATCTTGAACAAATAACAACACAAACAAAATGCTGCATCTTCTTTTATAATATATTTTAACTAATTAAGATATGCCGTAAACCATGATTCATTAAAACGTCACATATACTTGGACATTTTAGTTTGAGGAAATGCATGATTTCGGGGATGGTAAGGACCTTTTTGTAAATATGCTCTTCTTACCTCATCACGATCATTTGGATGATAGCTTGAAATGGGTTTCCTATCAGCCAGATCCGATGGAAGAGCATTGATATTGATTGGAGTTCTCCTGGAAGAAGATGGATTAGTGCTTGTTGGTTGTTCATTGCTAGACGGTGGTTCAGTACTTTCTTTGCCACTGTCTTGGATTAGTGGTGAGTTTTCTAATGCTGAGCTTGAGCCAATAGATCGTTTCAACTATCTTGTTGAAAAACTTGTCCATTTCAAACTAAAAAACACAATCCAGTTCTTACTTAGGCTTGTGATCTTAAGTAATTCATTAAATCCACCAATTATTTATCATAAACAAACATAAATTTGAGTAAAGTCAATAAATTTAACACAAACAAACAAACAATAACCAATAAATTATCCCAATTCTAATTCCTAAATCCTCAATCAAGGAAGGCAAAACCCTAATTTTTTAAATGATGAGTAAATCTTGAAATTAACTACTTACTCAACACAAATTCAATAAAATTAGTAAATTAAATATAAACAAGAAAGTAATTACAAACAAAATTGGCCCAAATTTAAATCTTCAACGAAGAAGACAATTACGTAAAAATTCTCATTTTTCAATTCATGAATCATGAGCAATTCACTAAATTAATCAATTATTTAACATGAATCTAACTGACATAAGTAAAATAAACATAATTATGTACAACATAACAAAACTAAAAACAAAAATTGGGAATTTTTTAGAGTTGCCACAAATTGGAAATTATGAGGAGGATTAGAGGAGGCTGCGGTTGTGCATGTGGGTGGCCAGCTGGCTACTTGTGGCGGTGACTGGTGAGCAACTAGGCAGAGAGAGAGAGAGAGAGAGAGAGAGAGACCGACCATATCATTGAGGTGTTAAGCATGAGGGAGGGGCTGACGGTAGGAGGAAGCTGCGTGGGCTTTTGCAAAACAAGAAACAAGAACATAAGAAACTTCAAAGGTGCTAAAAAATTCAAAAAAAATACACAATATGAAGCACGAGTCAAACCCCCAACTTCCCACACGAAGCAACAAGTAGCCAACCACTCTGTGGCACACATCCTTATGAAGTATTTGGGAACTATTTATTATGTATCTATTTTTTTTTCACCAAAATATCCAACATTTAATTCTTATCCCCAAAACGCTGGGGGGTCAATTGATCCCCATTGCCCCTCAGTGGCTTCGCCCCTGTATACACACACACCCACACACACACACACACACACACACACACACACACACACACACACACCACACACACACACACACACACACACACACATACATATATATATATATATATATATATATATATATATATATATATTATATATATATATATGCATGTATGTACATATATATATATATATATATATATTATATATATATATACATATGTGTGTGTATATATATATATAATATATATATATATATATATATATATATGTACATATATATATATATATATATATATATATATATATATATATATATATATATATATATATATATATATATATATGTATATGTATGTATATACATATGCATATATATATCTATGTATATATATATATATATGTGTGTGTGTGTGTGTGTGTGTGTATATATATATATATACATATACATATATATATATATATATATATATATATATATATATATATATATATGTATATATATATGTACATATGTATATATATTGTAACGCTCCCAATTTGCTAAATACTTGATTCATAGATAACGGCAACAGAAGACTTAATGATGGAAGGCACTATCGCCATCTTGATAAGGACAAAGCTCACTAAAACCATTTAATCTTGCAACTCATGCTCACAATCACAATATCTATTAAACTGAAGAACTTCAAGACCAAAGTCCATAATAGTTCAACTTCAATACAATCGACTTAATCATACTATGCACTAACTCGCACTCCATACTACACAAGTATATTGAATATAAACCTAACTTGACCTTAATGACTTCCAAAGGGCTTGATAAATAGAGAAATATCACCAACTAAAATGGAAGACATAAAAATAATCTGAAAATGTGAGCTAGAACTCAGTACATACATTCCTGTATTGTAAAATGAGCGTAAAAACACTGTTGATGGGTACTCGCCTTTGCAATTCATTTAGTTCACAATAACAATGAAAATAAAAGTAATATAAAACTGAATTGCTCATTATTATCTAGATTTAAACCCGTTGCAATGATATGATCTATACATAGGTGTACGCCTGCCAATTTGATTAAGACTTGGTTAGAAGCTGCGCAGGTAAATGATGGGCTGATGCCTTGTAGATGATAACTGACGGGGTCACAAGTTAAATGACAAATTGCTATATAAACTAATTCATTGATGAAATCATTAAGAGTTGTAACTTGATAAACATATTCTGCCTTCTGAAGATACATACAATAGACATACATTGAGTTTTTACAAATGTCATCTGACTTGATAAATATGTTTTAGCTTGATAACATTTATGCATAATGGGGAACGATAGCTAAGACTCAACTCCGTTTCACAAATATCATTGTAGATATGTGTAGTTAGTAAATGATACTCACATAACTTGTAACTTTGATAGAAATTCAGTAAGTAACTCACATAACTTTAAGATAGGTTATGCTAAGATAACCACAAAACTGGATAATTGAAAATAATTAATCTAATATAAAGTTAAATGAAAGTAAAATAAACCATGATAAAATAGATCAGATTAAAAAGGAAAAGGCCTTGATGGTGACAAATGGAAGAGTGGTTTTGATCTTTTCTGAGATAGGTTGCTGATATGGGTTTGAGGCTCGCTGAGGTATCGCTTGGTTCAAGATAATAGCAAGTGCACTAGATTGGTTTAATAAATACATTTTATATATTCTGAATTGAGTCAGTAATACAGGTCTGAGACCAAGAGATATATATCTTGGTTTAAAATAGCATAAGCTGTAATAATTTAGTCTGATAAATATGATTTCTGAGTTACAACTCTCCCCACTTCTCATATTTCATTCATAAATCCATTAGATATAGAATTCCACCCCAATAAGTCATTAAACTTAATAGAAGCTATCAAGCTCACTAAACTTGGTATTTTCTTTGTAAAATCCATAATTGATTCAAATCTCATAAACAAGCTCCCAAATTATATACTTGTCTTCTTCTTTCTCATTAATCAAGCTAAAAGCTCCATGAAAGTCCATGAATATTCATTTCCCCCTTAAGTGATCTCATTTTGGCCCATTGTACTCCAAATTACTCCATGATAAACTTTACTCAATGATCAATACATTTCTTTACATCATTATCCACAATCCTCCAATAAATTCATTTATTTACATAATTAGTCCAGCCAACCTCTCCTGGTCACAAATGGGACTTTACATACTTCACCAATTTAGCTAAAAATTTCTTCACCAATTTAGCTAAAAATTTATGTAACATATATTTTTTAAAGCCATTAACATATCCAGACTCTAAACAATTTCATTTATACATAATTACATAATTCGTATCCAAAACAGAGCAGTTTTTTCAAAATTCCATAACTCACTGATTACACCTCCAAAATTCATGAACTTCTGCCGAAAATTCCCAAATATTATAGAGAATCTACCATACGTATTTTAGAATTTTTGGACAACCCCATAATTCCCAAAATTTTTGACAATGGGCAATTCAACAAGCCAATCCTAAGTTATGCCCAATTCCAATCTTCATTCAAACCTCCATAATGAATTCAAAGATCATCATTCACAATATTAAATCCACTTTTTGTATCAAAGATCACAACAAGCAAGCAAAACAAGCTCAAGCTCATACTTGCTTAATTTCAAGTCGCTTGATCATGTTCTTAATCAGATACCCATAACTCCAAACATCTCCAAATACAATAAAAATTGCATAGTAACTATCAATTTGATCATATAAATAATAATCCTAACTAAAACAATCCCAATAACTCAAAATAGAACAAGTTAGGGTTTTGAGTATACCTTACTTTAGGCTTGAATTACAGGGAGGAAGGGATTGTTTTGAGTGATTTTGGTGGTTGGGCATGATAGCTGGTAGCAAGGGGAAGTCGGGGCAGCCGGGAGTTGGCCGAAAAAGTGGTTGGAACCCACCATAAGTAGCAGCACAAGGGGCAGTAGCTGCTACCCTTGTTTTTTGCAATTGGGCATGAGGTAGAGAGAGAAAAACGCAGAGTTAGGTTTTTGTTATTTTTGCTGAATTTTTGTGTGCAAAAATTGTCAATTATCACCAACATGTGTTTGGAAATTTCCAACCCAAAACTTAGCATTTTGCTAATTAAAATTAGTGCTAAAATGAGCAATTAATGAAATAACAAACTTGGCAAGGTTTTGGGCTTTTGTTTTGGGCCCAACAAGCTAAGTTTGAGCTTAAAAAAAAAAAACATTATTTGAAGTGTTGGAAAAATTTTGTATCGCTCGGGATTAAAGTATACCAAAGGTAAGAAAATATTTAGTCAGTAAATTATACTTACTGAGGCTTGATATCGATTCATCCGATATTTAATCAATCAATAAAACCTGAATTAATAATCAATGGAACTTGAATTATAAAGTGGGACCCAAATAAAATATCCCCCCAACCGGGATGATTAAATACGATAAGTAAAAGCGAAAAATTTAAATGACATAAGATAATTCGCTAAATATATAAGTTGAGTGTAATTGAATTAATAAATATGACTTGGTTAAAACAATAACCATGAGTGATTAAATCAATAAATACGA